>JASEVX010000005.1:79933965-79981656 GCA_031761405.1 Serripes groenlandicus
GCTTAGAAACAGTTCATATTTTAGATATACATGGAGAAACATTATAAAATGCCTTCTTCACAAATCAAGACATCTCTTTGAACATGAAAATAACATTCAGTAAGTTAAAATTGCCATTAAAAAAAGCAGGTGCGCGTATCTAAACAAATTAGACTGTGCGACGTAAAGGTTTGTAGTGATCGCCTTTTGATTACATGTAGTATATAGTGTAAAATAAAGTATGTCATTCTAGCTAATAGGGACTGTTTTGTCTTCGTAAATAAAACAAAAAAACATAAATGCGAGTCAAAATAAAGAAACTGAAAATACCTAAAACATCGGAATATTTATTTCATTTTAGATGTGTCATTACTTAGTGTTTTTAAACAAACACAATTGTAATATGTTCAAGACATCTAAATGTGTTTCTTTCTAATAATAATCCCCCCTCCCATGTCATTTCCGAAAACCTATTAAAAATAGAAGTCGCGGGCTTCTGCCCGGCGACTAATAATCATTGAACAGAATTGCGAAGGTTGTGGCAAAAAAAGAAAATTGCTCATTTTTTGTTTTTTTTTGTTCGACCGTCGTCTGATGCAGATGCGTCAACATTGTTCCACACGTGGGAAAGGGTTCAGAAAGGGTTAAGAAAGGGGCTATACATCATACAGAGAAGATTGATTTCCATTTCTACAGAGTATATACTGATCGGTACCCATCCGTGATCATTCCGACATTTTTACTTGAACAAGAGCCGCACAGGTCCACCGATGAGGGATATATCAACCATTTCCCTCACACAACACACATCTTCAGCAAACGACTTCGAAAAAGTATATGCAAAACTATGATAAATCTCTTAAAAATGAAAGTTTAATTATCAAATAGTGTTTAAAAACGTTGTGACAAAATGAGAAATTGCTCGTTTTGAGCAATTTCTCTTTTTGTAACAATGTTTTCAAAAGTTGTCAACTGCAGAGGCGTCAGAAAGCGTCTGCATGTGGAAAAGGTTAAATGACGCTCCACTTTGATATCATTTAAAAGTATATAGGTATGCTACTAGTGGCGTTACACTTCCAGTTTGTTGTCAGAAGATGAATTTTATTTTATATATCAAATAGGCGGACGATTGCTTATTCTGATTGAACGCACAGGCTCGGTTGTCTCTTCACTTCAATGTATGACTCCAAAACGTTCACACTATTTAGGTAATATGTTTCGACAATACGCCAGAGTACAACGGACATCGTTCAGTTATACGTAAGTTTTATAAAATAAATAGATAATAATATATATAAGAACTGGAAGTAAATCGGTTTCCGGTTTCCGGTTTTGTGATTTGGCTAAAAATCATTCTTACGGACATGTGATAGTATCTTCAACAAAACGTATGAATTAGGTTCATTCGGATAAAGGATTTGAAGGATTTGAAACGGAAATTACTTTCCCTCAAATGTTTAATTGTGTCACCAAAATGGCGTCTTTCAAGAGGTATATTAATAGCGTTATAGAGTTCGAACTTGACGTCTACATAAATACATAACATTTACCGAGGAGACTCGACTAAGGTTTAAATGAATAAGAGGTCACATCTTAATATAGAACTTTACGCTATAAACTATTAAAATTACAAAATACAGATACTACTTTAATAGACGCCTAGCAAGTTTATATCAGCTGCACGAAACTTCAGTCTTCATCACAAAGATTGACAAGGATTGATTTATGCCCAAAACAAAACAATACAATAGACTATATGTTTTATTACATTCAGCCAAATTTGCATATAGTAAATAACAAACAATTATGTACAAACAAAAAAAGTAATCTTTTCACCAAAAGCAAAATAAAGTCAATTAGGAATAATAACTGATTGTTCAAATATAATATACAGTGACATAAGAAATGAGATTGAATGTGAAGATTATGATCAGATTAATATGTGCTTTCTTTAATTTTTTGTAATACAGTGTTGGATTATTTCAATAACCCACACTTTACACAGATAAGGTACTCGTGAATATGCAATTATTTACAATTCAATTTGCCTTTCTTGGCCCACAGAAATCAATCATGTCTACGTCGTATTTCCGTCCGTCCGTTCACCCATTTGTCTGTCTGGCATGCTTTCACTTACAGACTTATTGCCAGGCGAATCCTGTTTAGTTTCGTTTTTCATTTTATCCAAGTAAAACACACATGTATATACATACAAAATATGTGGGTTATGTCATTGCGTTCCTTAATGCGAGACGTCAGACCCACTGAAAGGTTTCACTAAGCATGTCTTATCTTTTATTTGATGCAGGTGTAAGAATAAATGGCCTTAACCAGGTGGTTAACAACTTTAGAAAATTTAACGATATCAAAATGAAATTAAACTTAAACTAAACACATGACAAAACCGAAGGGAATGACATATATAATTAAGATGCATTAAAGAAAACGAAATAGACACATACATGGATAATAAAAAAAAAAGCCTCAAGACAACGACAAAGCAACATTCGGAAGCTACCAAGAAGCATATACAGAAGCCACCAAGACAATGGCAAAGACAGTACAGAAGCCTCCAAGACAACGACGGAGACCATACACAAGACAAAATCGAAGAAAAAAGCGAGGTCTTCAAGACAACTAAAAGGACATTACATAATACAAATACGAAGACAATGGTCTTCAAGACAACAAAACGGACATTATATAATACAAATACGAAGACAATGGTCTTCAAGACAACTAAAAGGACTATACAGAATACATTGAAAAGGTCCTATGGACAGCGGCCACTGTTATTGAGTTCCCATGTTTTATTCGTTAATGTCCAAAGTAACAGCAGTCGGATATGTTGTTTGGTGGGTATGATGTCGGCCAGGTCATACCTTTCACTTCTAAATAACTAGAAGTAGACAAGATGTCGGCAATCAGGTTATTTTGGACAACATCAAGGCTGAACTATCAAAGTTACATGGTTAAAAAGCTTTTGAACCTTGACAGGGGATTAACAAGATGTTTGTTTGTTTTATTAATGTTATAAACCATCTTCATAAACAAAAATGTCAATAAATTATCAGTGTATAATCAATACTCAAATTTAAAAATTATAAAAGTAGGTACTTAATCATTTCCCTCATACAGACGCTTTCTGACACATCTGCAGCAGACGAAAACATTGTGAAAACAGAAGAAATTGCTCGAAACGAGTAATATCTCATTTTGCCACAATGCTTTCAACATTTTACAGTAAATAATATACCTTTATTTATAGGGAGTTTCTATAGTTTTGTCTACATGTTTCCAAAGTCGTCTGCTGCAGATTTGTTGTATGTGAGCAAGGGTTAAAGCAACAAGAGCTGGCAGTCCCGGGCCGTGACTTGGCAACAAATCATTTATTACATTTCGATAATGCTGCGTAAGACAAGGACGATAACATAATCCAGACAATCTAAAATGGGTTTTACTTTTTATTTCTGTTTTATGAAACATTTTCCTTTGCGCTTTAACTCTTTCAGCGCCTAATTGTTTAAATTAGACTCTTCCATGTTCAAAATCTCATGTAATACAATTTCGGACTATTTTGATAACTAAAAGGCAAACAATGCTGCTTTCAGGTGAGACAGCTCGTTACGAGCTGACTCGCCTGAATCAGTATTGATCGCAAAAACCTGAATATTGCCTTTGGCGCTGAAAGAGTTAATAATTATAAACTATCGAAATTATAACGGAATTTTTGGGGGCGATATACGGTACACTTTTGATAATCGCTAACATTTGCTAAACTAGATATATATAAGCCCAAATCACAGATTAAACGGCGTTTCTTAATACAACAATCTTAATTACAGTCTTTGATTATACCATTTCATCTGTTTGAGAATTTTTCGTCGTAGTAAACACCGAAGGTGCCTTTGTAACATTCGTAATATCAGCGGTAAAAATGGATTAAAAGAAATAGTTCACATATTCATACCCGCTTACGAAACGTTTTGGCGCGGAATTACGACGGCCAAATGTTCAGCGGTCGCCATTTTAATGCTTCATCTCCTGGCGTAGGAATTCGCACTATTTTTAATAAGGCATAATTGAACGACTTGGAATTTTATAAAGCCATAAATACCGAATGAACTAATTTCACTTGTCGTTATGGCCCATAAAAAAGCGTTTTATTGCTGGAAGGAGGGGAAGGAGAACTTCTAAGGGAAAACACCAACCGGTGGGTACAGCATGCTAACTTTTTCACGGCCGAATTTCACAAAGTTGACTCTTCTATGTTGAAAATTTGATCTCTCCATTTTTTGTCCAAAAGAAAAGTTGTTTAAATTTAATGTCTAAGATGCAAACAATGCAGATTTCAGAAGAGACAGCTCGTTGCGTTGTTTTGCAAAAAGGCTTTAACCCTTTCCCTCATACGACAATTCTGCAGCAGACGACTTTGAACGTATTTTGTCAAAACATAGAAAATCTCCATAATTGAATGGATAACCTATGACAAAAAGTGGAAAACATTGTGGCAAAAGGAGAAATTGCACGTTGTGTGCAATTTCTTCTTGTGTTACTATGTTTTCAAAAAGCCGTCTGCTGCAGAGGCGGCAGAAAGCGTCTATATGAGGGAAAGGGTTAATTAATAGCCTTTAGCAGCGAAAGAGTCAAATAAAATATATAAATGCAGCAGACCCGTACGGTTCTACTTTTATTTGTATACGAATTCCTTATTTGTAGATAATCATTCAACATTTCAATTGTTTGTTTAGACTTTGGTGATAAGTAACAATGTTTTATGGGAAAACATACTGTTTAACCCTTTCCCTCATACGACAATTCTGCAGCAGACGACTTTGAACATATTTTGTCAAAAAATAGAAAATCTCTATAATATATTGAATGGAAAACCTATGACTAAAAGTGGAAAACATTGTGGCAAAAGAAGAAATTGCACGTTTTGTGCAATTTCTTCTTTTGTCACTATGTTTTCAAATAGCCGTCTGCTGCAGAGGCGTCAGAAAGCATCTATATGAGGGAAAGGGTTAAGGAAACGCCCCCTTTCCCACATTTAAAAAAAAATCAACAGCAGACGACTTTGAGAACATCTATTGCAACATAAGGTAAGCTCATTATAGGGGAAAATTTAATTATTGACAAGAATTGAACATATTTTGGCAAAATGAAAAATTGCTGACCATGAATAATTTCTCCTTTTTGCCTCAATGTTTTCAAACGTCGTCAGCTGCAGATGCGTCTGCCTGCGGATAAGGCGTTAACGTAACAGCTAACCGACCACGTCAGGACATGTGGTTGGTACATTGTGTTAGGAAAAATGCGTCTTATCGTACCGTGACATTTTTATTACACATTACCCCTATTATTGGTGTAGTCTGTCGAGTCCTGGATGTAATGTAGGAGGTAGTCCATTTATAATTATCACATTAATTTATATTGTTGACTCAAATCTAATAGTGATAAAGTATTCCGGATTTTTGTATTATGATTTTAAGAGTTCGAGAGGTCAAAGGTTAGCTTGTGCATACACCATAACAATGTGGCACGTACATTAAAGTCCAGTCTTTTGGAGTGTTAACCCTTTCCCCTCATATAGACGCTTTCTGACGTCTCTGCAGACGGTTTTTTGAAAACATAGTGACAAAAGAAGAAATTGCACAAAACGTGCAATTTCTCCTTTTGACCCAATGTTTTCCACTTTTATTCATAGGTTATCCGTTCAATTACAGAGTTTTTTTGATTTTTTGACAAAATATGTTCAAAGTCGTCTGCTGCAGAATTGTCGTATGAGGGAAAGGGTAAAAATAACAGATACGTTTATATTAAATTTATTCAAAACGTATTTGAAAAGGAAGTCAAATCATTGTGGGATCTGAATAAACAAAAATTCTTTACTCGTTATATTTTTCAAAACGCTGGAATTATTTGAAAACTGTATTGTTGAGTTAAGGTTTAAACTCTTTAGTTACTGTACATCGAAAATGTGATTTTCAATGCAAGAAAATGATCCAATAATTAAAGTGACATTGAAGTCAATCTGTCAATTTCTAAAAAAAATATTGTGAAGCAAAACTAAACAAAAAAAAAAGAATTAAAAAATACTTACTAAATACAATTGAATAAAATTTTCACATGTACATACATACACGCCTTGTTTTGTTTTATTTGGGTTTTACGCTATTTTTCAACATTAGTTCAGTTATATCACGGCGAACTTGCGAAGGTTCACGTATACATGATCCCTGGTGTGACAAACTAGTACTAGGCTAGAAAATGAGCCTTGCACAAGGGCACTCAACCGTGACTGCCGCGTCGCGACTGGGAATCGAAGCCGGGACGCCCGATTCCAAATCCCCGACGCTTACCACCGCAACCATACGAACGTATAATTCGGACTACTGCACTTTAATATAGGTACATATGGTACCTTCGTGAGTCCAATGACTTTTGTTTATGTACGAGATAGGATTATCCGAACATACACGGGGGGGGGGGGGGGGGGGGGGGGATTACATTGACTCCAATAATGTAATCAGTAAGTAGTCCACTACGTCCAGGTTAATTAATCTAGTTTTAAGAAAGCCTATAGATATGTGTTTAATTGAAACTGTGACCATAGGTGTTTAGCCCTTTCCCACTCCCAACAAATCAGCAGCAGAAAAACAGCAGAAAAACATCTAGGCAAACACACGGAAACTCTCTTTCAATGATTTGTTTGTTTGGAGTTTAACGCCGCTTTCAACAGCTTTGGTCATATCACGGCGGTCAGTGCACCTACCCATGTTTTCCTGGCTTTCCCACACCAGTACTTACACAACATTCTGTCGAAGCCACTGACTACTTTCTCACATAGATCAGAGGTGAGAGGCAATGGAAAAATCGCCCGAAAGAATGTCGCCGCAACCGGGTATCGAACCCGTGACCTCCAGATCACGAGTCAGATACGCTACCAATTGAGCTACCCGGCCGGGCTCCCTTTCAATGAAGGTATATATACTGACTTTAAACATTATTAACGTATTCCGTAATATGAGTCGTTCCACAGGAAAATCTACATTATGGCCTCTGCCTAATGTATCGATCCATATCAGCCTGCGCAGACTGCGCACAATTATCCGGGTCGACACATTCCGTCTCAGGGGGATAGAGTAATGATTCCTGAAACAGGAAATCCACAGGAGGCGAAAAGTGTCTGTCTGGGTTAGCCTGCGCGGCATGCTTAGGCTGATCCGGGTCGATACTTTACGCAATGTCAACAATGTTGGTTTTCTCGTAATTCGGTTCAATTATAAGTCATTAAAAATCATTAACGAACAATGCAGACCAAGATGAGCCCGCACATTGCGGTCGACATTGTTCGCTTCTCGTATATCAATATGTTGCTAACACTGCTCCATTAACTTGTAAAAACGTGTTAACCCTTACCCACTACAACACATATGCAACAGACAACTTTGAAAACATTTAGGCAAATAGATATCGCTATTAACGAAGGTTAAATTAAAGTTAATGACATTGCGGCAAAAGTAGAAATTGTTGCACATGTTGAGCCATTTCTCATTGTGTCACACTGATTTTAAACGTCGTCTGCTGCAGAGCCATTAGAACGCGTATGTATGTATGTTATTTATTTATTTATTGGGGTTTTACGCCGCTTTCAACATTATTTCAGTTATATCATGTCGACAGTTCACTTATGCATGGTCCCTGGGTAAACAAACCAGTACTAGGCTAGAAAATGTGCCTTCCACCATGACCGTAGTGCCGCGACTGGGGATCGAACCCGGGAAACCCGGTTTCGAAATCCCCGACGCTAACCACTCGACCACAGCGGATGTGGGACAGGGTTAAAATCCGATGACGAGGATAAAGTAGTCAGGGCAATATCGTGGAATCAGGGTTAAAATAATTTAGAGCATGTAGGGTTTTACATGTCCCAGATTGGCACGGTCTCTCAACGCCTTCATTTGCAATTTTCTTTCAATAACCTTCTTAATTTACACCCAAGATCACCCGGCGGGCTAGCTGATATGTCTTTACGCTTTCCTTCGATACATATTGCGGGATTCGTAAAATAACTGTCGTACATTGACATGTTGAGGGAAATAAAATAAGTTCGATTTAAATAAAATAACATAAAAAACCCAACATAATTCAGATCATCTGGAAAAAGAATTGGTTGATCGAATGAGGTATTGGTTATTGTTCCACATTGTTAAACAAAAATTCCAGACACACGATATTTCGAAACTAACGCACTGACAAAGGGTTGTGTCTTGTTAAAACGGTTAAACTTCGCAGTTTGAAAACATCTACGGCAGATCGGGTGTATCATCGACTCCAGTTTTTGCGTCTTCCTGTCAACACGACGCATATGCTTTCATGTTTTTCCCCCCGAGTATCTGATGGCGCAAACCTCAACGTTACGTCAATAACAGCATGGGAAACTATGCCTGCCGTATTCATCTCTTCGATAGGCAAAACAGAGAAGTAATTGCGAGAATAAAACGTTAAAGTAAAACGTTGGCTTTGGCGTGAAACGGTTGTAACTAAAAAACATACTTTGAAAACCCTTGTTTTAGGGGCAATTTTAACCCCTTTTGTAAACAATGCAAATTTAGATGCCATTGCTCAGAACGAGCAATGGCACCTAAATTTCCATTGTTTACCAAGACAAAATGATTTAACGCTTATAAAGACTTTATGGCGAGGTGGTTAACATTGGTAACAAAAATACAAATGTTCACGCCAAGCCCTCGATATGTACTCAGCCCTTATTGAAACGGCCAGCTATTTCTGACTTATGAGACACATTTGTCCTGATTTCCTTTTTTAAATCACGAGTCCTATCTTGTTGCCAGGCATCGGGCAGACATGCGTTAGGTACCGTTAATTAACTGGCTGCTGGCTGACAAACCGACCACATCAGAACGGACCCCACTGTCGCCACTGGCATTCGAACATTCGACCTCCCGCTCCCCAAAGCGGATGCCAACAATACTAGTCCATCCAGATCGGTGAATATGTGTGTAAAACTTTTAAAGTCTAATGTCGATAACACATAAGTCCTTAGTTCTAATCGTGTAGTGTCCAATGTCCAATGTCACATCTATTTATTGTCTCTGGGTACAGGAAGCCCTTTTGTGGAAGCCGAATGACGCTAGTCACAATGACGCAAGTCACAATGGCGCTAGTCACAATGACGCTAGTCACAATGACGCTAGTCACAATGACGCTAGTCACAATGACGCTAATCACAATGGCGCTAGTCACAATGACGCTAGTCACAATGACTAGTCACAATGACTAGTCACAATGACTAGTCACAATGACTAGTCACAATGACGCTAGTCACAATGACGCTAGTCACAATGACTAGTCACAATGACGCTAGTCACAATGACGCAAGTCACAATGGCGCTAGTCACAATGACGCTAGTCACAATGACTAGTCACAATGACTAGTCACAATGACTAGTCACAATGACTAGTCACAATGACTAGTCACAATGACTAGTCACAATGACTAGTCACAATGACGCTAGTCACAATGACGCTAGTCACAATGACGCTAGTCACAATGACGCTAGTCACAATGACTAGTCACAATGACGCTAGTCACAATGACTAGTCACAATGACTAGTCACAATGACTAGTCACAATGACTAGTCACAATGACTAGTCACAATGACTAAATGATTAGTCACAATGACTAAATGACTAGTCACAATGACGCTTATCACAATGACGCTAGTCACAATGACTTTATCAATCATTGTCGACCATGATTTTCATTTTTTGAAATATGACAATGGAGACATATTGATAGCTCATTTCTTTAAAATATATTAATAATAGATACCAATTCGTCAAACACGGTCGGTATATGAGTTTTGAAAGAGGTCAACAAAGGACCCCAAACCTGGTTTATATGTCTGACAGAAACCAGTTACTGTTCTCAGGGTGTTGAAATTACGGTACAAAATGACACTCCATAAAAAACGCAGATATGTCATTAAGTGTCAAATCCGTGCATACGAGGGTAGTGCTGACCGCACCAAGTTGTGCACTGTTGGGCATCACTGGTATAAACATAGAAGAATTAATCAGCCGTGAAACGTCTCACTGTTGAAATGATATATATTCCCAGCACGAGTCAGCACAAGATGTCTCCTTGTCGTGCAGCCAATACAGTGGAGGCTCAGAGGAGCTCGCGAATCGATCACTGATATTTTCACTCAGTTGCGTTAATGATAATATGGTTGATTTTGCGGACAAATCCGATTAAATGCGAACTCGAATTAGTAATTTTAAGAACGGAGATGTGCATTGTAGCCCCCCCTTTCCGATAGCCGTGTCCCCCTGTGCAGAATTCCCGCTGGTCTGCCATGGCAGTTTTCGACGACGCTACTTTGCGTTTTAACATTTCAACACCTTTTAATGTTTTTAATGCGGATTTGGTTACACTGTTTGTTTTTAACAAGTGGCCATGTGAACGGAATATAACCCGTTACAGACTAAGATCACAATGCATGTTCTTTTATCTACAACTAATGTGTCAATACATTTTGAACTCATACATTCATAAAGTATAAGAATTTGACAATATGTTCTTTTTTAAATATCACACTTTAAAGAAATTATGCTGAGACTCAATAAAGGAGAAATGAGCCGTTCCACGAGAAAACCAACATTATGGTTTATATGTAATGTATCGACCCAGATCAGCCTGAGCAGTCCGCAGGTATAGAGTAATGATTCCTGAAACAGAAAATCTACGGGAGACGAATAGTGTCTGCCCGGATTAGCCTGTGCATCATGCTTAGGCTGATCCGGGTCGATACTTTACGCAGAGTCTACAATGTTGGTTTTCTCGAGGAACTGCTCTCACATATAGCTGAGCGACACTCTGTGGAAAGCAACTATATGGCACTTGCGTCCAGTGAAATCCAAATAAGCCGGAGCATCCGCACAGGCTGATCTGGATCTACACTGTCCGCCAATTAGTCAAAAGCTTTGTAGAAGCGCACTGCAACCAGCTTAATAAAGAGTGTATGGAGCAATAGGCATCTCTTTTCTGTGTATGTACCGAAAGATAGATTTTCCTAGGGCGTCGAACAAATGAAAAACTAATTAAAACTGCGCCGAGCCCCGGTATCTCAGTCGGTGGCACCGCGGGCCGTCAATCCAGGGGTTGTGAAGTCGAACCCAAGCGCGGCCAACATTCTGTCCGACTTTTGTTTTTTTATAAAAGTCACTGTGACAAACGTCATTTGTTTTCCACCAATGGGCTAACAGTCTATGTGGAAAAGCTGCCAGTTGCTTGAAAGAACAGTGTGTGGAGTACTGGTATGAGAAAGTCAGGAAACACATAAGAAGTTGAACTGTCCGCCGTGATATGAATGCAACATTGTTGAAAACGGCGTTAAAACCCCAACCCCAATCTACCAATCAATTATAATTGCATTTATTATATAAGACGATGGGAAGCAAAATCAGACTGCTAACCCAAGCACCTAAAGTTGGTCGGATTTGAAGTTTAATGTCGGCTGATCTATATTACCCTGTTAACTTTGTTAGTGGGGAACACTATGGTGTAGAGGTGAAGCGTCGTCCTCTTGTACATACGGTCCTGTGTTCGAATTATGTGATGAGCGGGTTCTGCCTTTGGAATTTTTCCACACATACGGAGCGTGTACTGGTTAACCCTTTCCCTCATAAAGACGCTTTCTGACGCCTCTCTGCAGCAGACGGCTTTTTGAAAACATAGTGACAAAACGAGCAATTGCTCAAAGCGAACAATTTATCCTTTTGACACCCACTTTTAGTCATTGGTTATCCATTCAATTATAGAGATTTTCCATTTTTTGACAAAATATGTTCAAAGTCGTCTGCTGCAGAATAGTCGTATGAGGGGAAGGGTTGAGGCTCTAGGAAGCAGACATCGAGCGTGATTAATATCAACTATACAGCTTGTTTCGCAATCGATCAGTTGACACAAACAATATATCCTATGTGGGAGTCAACAGTTTGTCGGGAAAGAATTCAATGCTGATGTAGAAAACTCAGGGAAACACCGTTATACCGTATAGATGCGATGCTAAACAGCCGCCGTGGTATAACCATTAACTTGCTAAACGGCGCTTACAACTGTATTTGAAATTAAATCCCCGTTTACTCATCTATTTTCAAATATCTGCTCCAACAACACCATCGTTAGACTTTCATTTTGCATACAACTCGTTTCCATGTTTTACATTACCCAACATTACCATCGTAACATTTGGCTAACGTGTGACTCGTTTCCATATTTTACAACAGTTACCCAACATTACCATCATAACATTTGGCTAACGTGTGACTCGTTTCCATGTTTTACGACAGTAACCCAACATTACCATCGTAACACTTGGCTAACGTGTTACTCATATTCATGTTTTACAACAGTTACCCAACATTACCATCGTAACACTTGGCTAACGTGTTACTTATTTCCATGTTTTACAACATTAACCCAACATTACCATCGTAACACTTTGCTTTTCACACAACTGGAACGTGTTACCCATGCCCATGTTTTACGACAGTTACCCAACATTACCGTCGTAACACTTTGCTTTTCACACAACTGGAACGTGTTACTCGTTTCCATGATTTAGGGCAGTTACCCAACATTACCATCGTAACACTTTGCTCTTCACACAACTGGAACGTGTTACTCGTTTCCATGTTTTAGGGCAGTTACCCAACATTACCATCGTAAGACTTTGTTCTTCACACAACTGGAACGTGTTACTCGTTTCCATGTTTTACGGCAGTTACTACCCAACATTACCATCGTAACACCTTGCTCTTCACACAACTGGAAAGTGTTACTCGTTGACATGTTTTACGGCAGTTACTACCCAACATTACCATCGTAACACTTTGCTCTTCACACAACTGGAACGTGTTACTCGTTTACATGTTTTAGGGCAGTTACTCAACATTACCATCGTAACACTTTGCTTTTCACAGAACTGGAACGTGTTACTCGTTTCCATGTTTTACATCCTCGGTACCCCGGCTATTCATAAAATATATGATACCCTGGGCAAATTGGCTAGCGAAATTTCGTAAAGCATGCGCCACGATTTCCTCCGTAACAACACTGTAATTTTAGTATCGCAAATGGTTTGTGTCATGCGGCCAATCAAAAGGCTGCATTTCACCTCATAAATTATTCATGAGTACGAGATTTGTACAGCCAATTTGCCCAGGGTGTCATATATTTTATGAATAGCCTGGGTACCGAGGATGATGTTTTAGGGCAGTTACCCAACATTACCATCGTAACACTTTGCTCTTCACACAACTGGAACGTGTTACTCGTTTCCATGTTTTAGGGCAGTTACCGAACATACACAACTGGAACGTGTTACTCGTTTCCATGTTTTAGGGCAGTTACCCAACATTACCATCGTAACACTTTGCTTTTCACACAACTGGAACGTGTTACTCGTTTCCATGTTGTATGACAGTTACCCAACATTACGTGTGGCTTGTCAATGGTACCCCCGGCTTGTGTAGGTTTTACATCACTGAACTGCGGCAAGCAAACAAGAGTCGCCATCATAAATGCGTGCAGTGAAGACCCAGACGAGCCTGTTCTTCTGGACAGTCTCGTCATAGCCTTCACGGTCGGATTACCGGTTACTCGTGCCCAGTAGTAACGTACTACAAAAAACCTAGATAACAATGTAGATAATACAATGTTTTAAACACACGTTTCTGTGTAACAGTGATACAAACTTATATAATGGCCTCGTTTTGGGTTGTTGCGGTTCCGTCGAGTGTTTTTTTGCGCAATAATTACGTATAATGATGGTAGGAATCATGAGTGACGACATCTTGATATGTATTTAATGTCGGTACACGAGATACAAAACACCTTGCTTAACGCGGCTCTCCCGAAATTTATGCATTCTTTCATCTTCTCTCTCTCTTTTGTCTAAATAACCAGCGTACGAACTTTTAAACCCTTATCCTGCTGTACGCGATATTAAACTGTAGTTGTGTATATCCTGATGTTATGTAAGAATATCAACTACAATTGCAAACAGTGAAAACCAAGATCAGTCTGCACATTCGTCACCAATCCTTTAAAAAACCGATATCTAGTAAAGACTTGTCCTTAACTCTTTAACTGCCGAATTTCCCAAAGTCGACTTTTCCATGTTGAAAAACTGGATTACTCCATTTTTCGTCCAACAGGAGATTTGGTAAAATTAAATATCTAACTGGCATACAATGCAGATTTCGTGAGAGAATGCTCGTTTCGAGTTGCCTCACCTGAATCTGCTTTGTATGCAAAAGTCATTAACCCTTTCCCTCATGTAGACGCTTTCTGAGGCTTCTGCAGCAGACGGCTTTTTGAAAACATAGTGACAAAAGAAGAAATTGCTCAAAACGAGCAATTTCGCCTTTTGCCACCATGTTTTCCACTTTTAGTCATAGGTTATCCATTCAATTAAAGAGATTTTCTATTTTTTGACAAAATATGTTCAAAGTCGTCTGCTGCAGAATTGTCGTATGAGGGAAAGAGTTAAATACGTAGAAAATCTCCACAAATCAGCGGGTATGCTACAGAAGACATTAACCTTTTGAAATGGGATCAGGTCTGTTCATTTTGTAAAATTTTGTATTTTTCCTCATTGTTTTCAAATATTCTGCCTAAACTATCATTATATGGAGCAAAATTATGACTTTGCGCTAATCTTTAAAAGTAATTTGTTGGGAGAAAAAACATGAATTTTTGGCTAATTATTAAACTGTTAATAATTAAGTTATTATGTCTTTGACTTTATGGATGCATCTAAAAACAACATACCAAGAATGTCGTATACGCATTTTGCAAACAGAAAAATTCTTCGTCCTTTAATCTTTTCATATCATTCGCTTTACATTATTCCGCGCCAGGATATAACGGGTAAGGATATAAACCTTAGCTGGACAACGTAGTACCATGCCGTGTATAAGAACAGTTTCGTCCATTGTTTAATCTTATGTGTGATATACATCTTTATGTAACTAAATGTATGAATGCTGAAATACAGCCCTACGAAATTACTACGCGTATCTCTAAAACAGTAGCTGAAATAGAACCCGTTTCTGTTTGGTACGGCTGCATTGAAAACACAGATTAAAACAACATCTTTGATGTTCGTTCCTCCTTCCTGACAACGCAGTTATTGTCTAAATGCAAAACAGTCCTAATGCAATAGTATCGCTAGATATATTTATAACCATACTGCATTGGGATACTGGTAAACCTATTATACCGCCATCATCATCAGCAAAATAATTGTCATTTAACCCTTTCCCATATACAACAAATCTTTAGCAAGCTATATAAAAAAATATCATCGAGACAAAAGTATGGATAAACTGTAAAATATGAAACTGAAAAAAAATATTGAATTGAGTTGAAAATGCAATAACGAAAGGAAAAATTGATCATAACTATCAATTTCTCCTTTTGTCACGAAATTTGTATGCTCAAAATGCCGTCAAAATGCGTACGGCTGTATATGAGGATTCAGAGCTCTGAGAGCCCTTTACAAGAAGCACATGTGGCTTTTACAACAAGTGATAACGTGGGGTATGTGGTCTCTGCAACGATCACATGCGGTGCTTCCAGAAAGTGCTAACTAGATGTATATGGTCTCTGCAAGAAGCACATGCGGCTTTTCCAGGAAGTGCTAACGTGGCGTATGTGGTCTCTGCAAGAAGCAGATGAAGTGCTTCCAGGAAGTGATAACTAGGCGTATGTGGTATCTGAAAGAAGCACATGAAGTGCTTCCAGGAAGTGCTAACGTGGCGTATGTGGCCTCTGCAAGGCAAGTGCGATTTTGTCCTCTGTTCCACAAAATATCAGTGGAGTACGAGGGGTCATCTTATTGATTCAGCAGACCACGAAGTCATTGTTGTTTAACACGCTTAGGTACAATACTGCCGGGTTAATCTTATCTCTCCTTGCTGGTGGATATCCTTAGTCGGCCAGGCCTAACTTCGGGTCTTTTTATAAGAAGGCGGTTACATCTCTTGGAGGCCAAATACAGCGGCACTACTGTGTGCGTCGGCTATGTGACCTTTACCAGACCCATTCAAAGAATGTGACCGTGAGTCGTATGGCATGACGTATGTACCCCAATGCTTTTGCCGACCTTCTCTTGCGGATGCTTCCATGAAACACATATATGTATAAACACTGCTAGACAGAAGTGCTCGTGAAGCAGGAAAATAAGCGCTAGCACAAGTTTATCATAAAGAATGAAGTCACATTGCAGTGACTGTAAATTACAAGCACTTTATTAACAACACCACATTTCATTTGTAAAACAAAATAGGCTAACTTATATTATACAGCTACGGCGATAAAACGAAGACTTTATCTAAATAAGAATCACCAATGTATCAGCTTAATATCAAGAAATAGTGCCACCTTCGTCTGCTGTGTCTATTAAATAATACTGGCTTGTTGTACAAGCACAATTGTAAAATTACTTAAATATGAAAAGATTCCTTGAGTCTGACATTTTTTTATACCATGATTGATATAATGACATTATAATTAAAATGAATTTTCTTTATATGTCTTTATGGTAAATTATTCCTTTATACTGTTAAATTAGACAAAATATACAGACCAGCATCACGTTATTTCAAAGAGACTTTATGACTTCTATCAACAAATAGTTTCTGAATTCATCCAGTACATCACTACTTCAAGTACGAACACAACATGTAGAAATGAAACTTGTCAATGGACACCTTAACATTCATGGATTTTGAGTTCATCAGTTGTCACAATACTGACTGATACTGATTTAGATTAACGGTCATCAAAGAATGAAAACTCTTGTTAACTTCACAGTCATTGGGTGAACATCCTTCATTAGAAATCGATTATCTCTCGTTATCAGATTTATCATCATTTGATCTTTCCACTTCAAACTTGTCAGAGTGTTTCGAGTAAATTCGGGACAGTCTTCAACATTGGATTGCAATTGGGTTAGTTTCAACTCATTTATTAACATTGATTGTGAAACAATATTTCAGCTTATATTAATCACGCTCGATGTCGGCTTCCTGGATACTTAACCAGTACTCGCGCCGTTTGTTTGGACAAGTCCCAAAGTAAGGACCCTCTCCTCACGGGACTCGAACCAGGGACCTTTGATACGAGAGGCCGCCGCAATTGGTTTAATTTCAACTTATTTATTAACATTGATTGTGAAACAATATTTCAGTTTATATTAATCACGCCTGGAGAGATTTAAAACTAGAGAAATCCCCAAAAGGCAGAACCCGCTCATCGCGGGATTCGAACCCACGACGGCTAGTCATAGAATGGCGCTACAGGAAAACCAACCTTAGATTAGTAATAGTAAGATGTATGTAGATTAAGGTCTGCCAGCGCATCCACGGAACCTAACTTTTTCAGCATCAATGGCAATATTAACCGTTTCCCTCATAACGCAATTTGGCAGCAGACGACTTTGAACAAGTTTTGTCAAAAAATAGAAAATCTCTATAATTGAATGGATAGCCTATGATTAAAACGAGCAATTTCTCCTTTTGCCACAATGTTTTTCACCTTTTAGTCATAGCTTATCCATTCAATTATAAAGATTTTCTATTTTTTGACAAAATATGTTCAAAGTCGTCTGCTGCAGAATTTTCGTATGAGGGAAATGGTTAACCCTCTTTTTTTCAAAGCCAAGACGATATGGATACATCAGTACAGTACGATTATTAAAATTAATTTTGGTTTGCAAAAAGTAATGTCACAGATAGTATATGTGTCTTTATATTTGCGGTGCGAAATTATGACGTATAATGCAGGGCTTTGAAAGAGCGAAGCTAAGATTTGACGAACCAATGGTTTCATCTGCATACCTTCCCGGTAAACTGGCTAACACTGTGGCGATAATCTAAACACATTTGGCGGAATCGCTTTCGACCGCCAATATAGCCAAAGAAACTCGTCCACGAAAGCGTATTTTATTTTTTAAATTTATTGGGGTTTTACGCCGTTCTCAACATTATTTCAGTTATATCACTGCGACCTTATCCCTAGGTAAACAAACCTATACTAGGCTAGTAAATGTGCCTTACCCAAGAGCACTCCACCTTGACCGTCGTGCCCCACGAAAGTGGGATTTACTACGAAACTGTGAGTCCCCTAAATTAAAAGATATCCTCAAAACTCAAATGAAAATTAAATTATACCAATCTAAAGTACGTACTTTTAATTTGACAATCAGAGACATATTCTCAGAGCCTTGGAATATTTGCTTTTACGACATGATAATTCACAATTGTTCTAAATTAATAATATCAGAGAGTTAATAAGAATTCAATCAACGAGATGCACACGAGATGCTATCGGTTGACGTTCGACTGATAAGCCTTGTTTCTAATTTACTTGAGGGTGGCCCGAACTCGTCTTAGATTAACCCTTTACCCGCTGAATTCCTGCGACTGGCATCATCACTTTTGCTTTTTTTAATACGTTTTAACAAACTAAAGATTAGTTTTTGCTACATATAGATATACCAGTAGAGAACGATGTAGACCCAGATAAGACTTCAGACTGATATCGCGCTACATCGTTCGTAAATATATGATTTAAAGTCATGTATTACGGCTTACGTAAATGTTGTTTAAACTCGCGTACAACGAACTGAAGGTAAAATCCCCTACTTTGTGGTATTTCATATAGCGTGATGTAGTGGTAAAATCCCCTACTTTGTGGTATTTCATATAGCGTGATGTAGTGGTAAAATCCCCTACTTTGTGGTATTTCATATAGCGTGATGTAGTGGTAAAATCCCCTACTTTGTGGTATTTCATATAGCGTGATGTAGTGGTAAAATCCCCTACTTTGTGGTATTTCATATAGCGTGATGTAGTGGTAAAATCCCCTACTTTGTGGTATTTCATATAGCGTGATGTAGTGGTAAAATCCCCTACTTTGTGGTATTTCATATAGCGTGATGTAGTGGTAAAATCCCTTACATTGTGGTATTTCATATAGCGTGATGTAATGGTAAAATCCCCTACTTTGTGGTATTTCATATAGCGTGATGTAGTGGTAAAACCCCCTACTTTGTGGTATTTGATGTAGTGGTAAAATCCCCTACTTTGTGGTATTTCATATAGCGTGATGTAGTGGTAAAATCCCCTACTTTCTGGTATTTCATATAGCGTGATGTAGTGGTAAAATCCCTTACTTTGTGGTTTTTCATATAGCGTGATGTAATGGTAAAATCCCCTACTTTGTGGTATTTCATATAGCGTGATGTAGTGGTAAAACCCCCTACTTTGTTGTATTTGATGTAGTGGTAAAATCCCCTACTTTGTGGTATTTCATATAGCGTGATGTAGTGGTAAAATCCCCTACTTTGTGGTATTTCATATAGCGTGATGTAGTGGTAAAATCCCTTACTTTGTGGTATTTCATATAGCGTGATGTAGTGGTAAAATCCCCTACTTTGTGGTATTTCATATAGCGTGATGTAGTGGTAAAATCCCCTACTTTGTGGTATTTCATATAGCGTGATGTAGTGGTAAAACCCCCTACTTTGTGGTATTTGATATAGCGTGATGTAGTGGTAAAATCCCCTACTTTGTGGTATTTCATATAGCGTGATGTAGTGGTAGAATCCCCCACTTTGTGGTATTTCATATAGCGTGATGTAGTGGTAAAATCCCCCACTTCGTGGTATTTCATATAGCGTGATGTAGTGGTAAAATCCCTTACTTTGTGGTATTTCATATAGCGTTATGTAGTGGTAAAACCCCCTACTTTGTGGTATTTGATATAGCGTGATGTAGTGGTAAAACCCCCTACTTTGTGGTATTTGATATAGCGTGATGTAGTGGTAAAATCCCCTACTTTGTGGTATTTGATTTAGCGTGATGAAGTGGTAAATCCCCTACTTTGTGGTATTTGATATAGCGTGATGAAGTGGTAAAATCCCCTACTTTGTGGTATTTGATATAGCGTGATGTAGTGGTAAAATCCTCTTCTTTGTGGTATTTGATTTAGCGTGATGTAGTGGTAAAATCCCCTACTTTGTGGTATTTCATATAGCGTGATGTAGTGGTAAAATCCCTTACTTTGTGGTATTTCATATAGCGTGATGTAGTGGTAAAATCCCCTACTTTGTGGTATTTCATATAGCGTGATGTAGTGGTAAAATCCCCTACTTTGTGGTATTTCATATAGCGTGATGTAGTGGTAAAATCCCCCACTTTGTGGTATTTCATATAGCGTGATGTAGTGGTAAAATCCCCTACTTTGTGGTATTTGATTTAGCGTGATGAAGTGGTAGAGCGTCCGCCTCGAGTGCGGGGCGTCGCGTGTTCGATCACTGACTGGGTCAAACCAAAGACTTCAAAAATGGTAGTAATGGCTGCCCTCCTTGGCGCTCAGGGTTGCGAGTTAGTATTACGACTGACTGGCTGTCTGGCGTCAGGGTAAATGGACCAGAAGTACTGGAAATTAGCAATGAAACGCCGAGATATAACTGAAACCATGTTGTTGAAAATGGCATTAAACACGAAACAACTGATGTAGCGAGTTCAGTGAAGTGTACTAACTTAGGTAAAAAGTTAATGTTGCATAAAGAGTTTTGTCTCGTACTTTAAATAATGTAAAGTACGATTATTCCAAACATACAAACTATTAAACAGCTGAAGGGATCGGAGAATCTTTATCATAATATGAATGTAATGCAATTAAATAAAATATTTAATAAACAAGAAGTGCAAACGTACATCGAAATTTAGGTAATTTCATTATAAACTGGAAGATCAAAATTAATTAAACGTGTTCTGATTGCACAATGTCAAACATAATGTTACCACGAAAGTGCCAATACATTCCAAGCCCTGAGACTGACTTATGGCAGCTGAGTCGCGCTTCAGCAACATCAACATCAGACCAGTTGCGACCAGTTTGGATTCAGAGCACGATGGGCATCCGCACAATCTAATCTGAATCTCCCCTGAACGTCAATTCATCACAGAAAATTTCAAGATACAACGGATTTTTTTTTTTTTTTTTTTAATTTGATTTGATTTGATAAATGCATAGGTATATCTGCATTCAGACTTGTCTCAAACGCTATATGTTGATTTTCTTTAAACATGGATAAACTATTAACAATGTTGCTGTCAAAGGCAATTTAAGTCTTTTGCAATCAATGCAGATTCAGGTGAGATAGCTCGTAATGAGCTGTCTCTCCTGAAATCTGCATTGCTTGCAACTTAGACATTAAATTAAACCAAATTTCCTATTGGACAACAAGTGGAGTTGTCCAATTTTCAGCATGGCTGAGTCGATTTTGTATTGTAAAATATAAATAAATATATATTATATATGTATATACAATATTTCAGTTATATCACGGCGACAGTTCACTTATTCATGATCCCTGGGTAAACAAACCAGTACTAGTCTAGAAAATGTGCCTTGCCAAAGGGCACTCCACCATGACCGTAGTGCCGCGACTGGGGATCGAACCCGGGACACCCGGTTTCGAAATCCCCGACGCTAACCACTCGACCACAGTAAAAGAGTTAAAGTATTCAATGCTGAATTTTTTTTTTTTTTTTTTTTTTAAACAGACTTGTAAATCTTTTACATTTAAACGAGTCTAAATTTTACTAATTTAGACACCAATGTTGAGTTGAACACCAACAGTATAGAGCCTGGTCAGACGGCGTGAATACGACGGTCGGCTTGGATGTATACTGGTGGCACAGGGTTTCCAAATCGGTTCCAGGTGTCGAAAGGTTAAAGTGCAGTCATAGTGCGATACTTCTTATTTAACCCTTTCCCTCTTATAGACGCTTTCTGACGCCTCTGCAGTAGACGGCTTATTGAAAACATAGTGACAAAAGAAGAAATTGCTCAAAACGAGCAATTTCTCCATTTGACACAATGTTTTTTCAACTTTTAGTCATAGGTTATCCATTCAATTATAGAGATGTTCTATTATGAGACAAAATGTGTTCAAAGTCGTTTGCTGCAGAATTGTCGTATGAAGGAAAGGGTTAAATCTATGCATTAAACGTCAAGGGGATCTTCGAACAAATAAGAACTTACGTACACCTAACCTTGATTAAAATATAATATTTTGTTTTCTCAAGTCTTGATGTGCATTTAATGGCTTTGAGGGAACCAAACCACCGAAATATTAATTTAAAAAAGAAACAAAAAAATACCAAAGAGCCTAAGTTCACTTTATTCATTAAGCTAAACTATTTGGACTAATGGGGAGAAACCATGTGCTTTTAAACCTGGAAAATAACTTTTGGATGCGAACGTAAATTAAGTCGCAAACATTGTCATAGTTGAGATTTTTAAGATTTCGAAGACCGGAACACAAACAAGTAACGATAATTAAGCGAATGCCGACATGTGCAACCGTTTCGGGTTATATAATGTCTACTCTGTTTTGTCATTCAACCCTTTCTCTAATAAATCCTCCGCGATTTGTTTCCACCGCGGGGGTTTGCTTTAAAATATCGTGTCCGGAAAAGAAGCCACATATGTTCTGCCCAAAGAGTTATATTGCACACACACTGATTTTCTTCTGAATGCGCGAAACGTAATAAGTTTATTCTATTATCTAACAGTATAGATGTACTACGGTTGAATTTGGACGGGTTTAAACTTTGTTGATAATCAAAAGAGTCAAGAAACATTCCAAGTTATATACAAACATTCTTTCATCTTAATGCTGAATTAGTTCATGGCATTTACAAGTTTTGGAATAAATCTCCGCAATATTACGACTTAATCTCCCGGCCTCTTTTCTCCTATACAAGAAGAGATGTTCGACTGTTGAACAAAGAAACGGAATACGTAATCATAAAATTGGAAACGATATTGTTGTTTTGGCCTGCTTTTGTTTTTGTGTCTCTGGCAGTAATGATTTTAAAACACTGTCAGCAGACGGGGAACGTATCAATCAGTATTATATATCTTTACTCGTTTTAATAGTGTTTATGTCGATTTCAACAATATTTCCGTTATATCAGCCATCCCGCGAGAAAAACCAACATTGTGGTCTCTGCGTAAAGCATCGACTCGGATCAGCCAAAGCATGCCGCCCTGGCTAACCCGGACAGTCACTTTTACCCTCCTGTGGATTTTCTGTTTCAAGAATCATAACTTTATATCTCTATCCCCCTAAAACGGAATGTGTCGGCCCGGATCAGGCTGCGCGGACTGCGCAGTCTGATCTGGGTCGATACATTACGCAGAGGCTCATTTACAAATATAACTACAATTTCTACATCAACAAATACTACTTATACAACTACAACAGTCGTCTGCTGCCGAGGCGTCAGATCTCGACTCTATTTTATAAAGGGTTAAACAGATGAGTTTTTTCCTTAAAACCGCCCAAATCATTTGTTTAGTTTCAAACTTATTTATTTAACATCGATTGCGAAACAAGCTTTCAGCTTATATTAATCGAGCTCCATGTCTGCTTCCTGGAGACTTAACCAGTACTCGCGTGTGGAAGAATCCCAACGTCAGAACCCGCCCATCACTGGACTCGAACCGAGACCTTTGGTACGAGAAGCCGACGCTCTAACTCTACACCACTGTCTTCCACATAATATGTTTATCAACACTCGTTAAACATAAAAAACAGTGTACGGGGTATTATGTTAGTTTCCAAGTTGTACACTGTATTTATGTCCCTATAAATACAATACTTGAAGACAGATTCAGTATGGCAGACGTGGTTTTTCGTATCCCTGCTGAAGCGCCGTCAAACAACAACGGGAAACGTCATAAAATATTAACAGTTAAACGCTTACCAAACCGTGATCTGCTTCTGGCTGCCCGCAAGGCTATCATCACACGTGCCAATAAACAAAACAATATTGATGTAGAATATATCAAAAAGCTATAGTGGTATCCCCATTCAGGCAGTATTGATAAACGTGAAAGCAAACGGCGATTGCGTCTTCGTTTTTGTCATGACGGGTCCAACTTTAGTTTACACTATCTATCTTAGTCACGCTAATTGGCTATGATTATAGGTTGGACGTCAAGCAAAAAGAGTACCTACAGTACTTTCATTTTACCATCACTTTTTATGTGTGCCATCGAGGGGCTAAACGTCTGATTGTAAGTCGCAGTATGCTACATTATTAGACATTTTTTGTGGAGAATCGGAGAAGAATCGGATGAAACCGTGCGAATGCACCCGTCCGTCCCAGGAAACAGAGTTAATAATTTCACTTTAATATGATATAGTGATAGAATTCCATGTACGAACATCGTGTACGAACAATTGTGCCATGCCGAGGTTTCGTACATGGAATTCTGTCACTATATCATCGTAATGATGACGCGGGTATTTTTCGTCATTTCCCCAGGTGTAATATAAACTTCCTAGATTTTTTTTTGTAAAATTATCTTTGGTCAGACACATATTCCAGTACACGTTAACGTAAATCTTATATCACTTTTTTTATATGTTTTTCATTTCTTCGGCAACCTGGGGAATAATCGGATTTATCGATTAAATGAAGCCTCGATGTCTTATAAGCAGGATACCCTTAGTCTTAGGTTGAATTATTGCACTTAATTATGTTTGGTCATCTATTTGGGTGTGGGAGGCCGTGGGTTCGATCCCCATCGGGTCACACCAAATGCTTAAAACGTGGTAGTAAATGCTGCTCTCCTTGGCATTCAGGGTTGTGGGGTAAGCATAACGACTGAATGGATAGTGTCAAGATATATGGACATGTAGTACTGGTAGCTTACTCAGAAAACACCGTGATGTAACTGAAAAATGTTGAAAGTGGTGTAAAACACCAAACAATCAATTGATTTAAAAAGGCTGCTATTGTTTCTTTGAATGAAAACGAATTCAAAATGTCGTAACAAGTCCTGGAAATCATCTTTGACACTGTGTGCAAACAGGTAAAAAAATGAACGTACATATCTTAACTTGACGTTATAATCGTATGACAATCTGATACCGCACATGACAATCTGACACTGCACAGTGAGACATTATATTTTAACACCATACCGTCTTAGATGTGTGTGTGTGTGTGTGTGTGTGTTATAGAACAATCATTGTAGCATAACTTGAACTCTTTCACACTGCAAAGGGCAATTGAAGGCTTTTTGCAAACAATGCAGATTCAGGTGAGACAGCTCGCAACGAACCGACTCTCCTGATATCTACATTACTTGCCTCTTATATATTAAATTTTACCAAATTTCATATTGATCGAAAAATGGAGTGGTCCAAATTTCACCATGGAAGATGCGATTTTTTGTGAAATTCGGCAGTGAAAGAATTAAGCGTTGTTCTGCATGACCCAACCGCAATGCATATGACCTGGATCAACACTATTCGCTAATTAGTCATAGAAGTGTTTCAAGAGACTTCTTTTTAAGCAGTATCAATTTGGATGCTTAGCATGCAAGTCTTTTTTCCGCATGTATAATACTTACGTTAAACCCATTCCCACATACACCGCGTATGTAGCAGACGACTTTGAATGCATGCACTAACATTATTGAAAATATCTATGAATGAACGTTAATTATTGAATAGAATTGAAAACATTGTGGCATGAAAGTTTAATTATTGAATATAATTGAAAACATTGTGGCAAAACGAGAAATTGCTCATTATGAGCAATTTCTCTTTTTGCCACAATGTTTTCAAACGTCGTCTGTTGCAGAAGCGTCAGAAAGCGTCTACAAGTGGGAAAGAGTTAAGGTCGCTTTTCGCAGAGCGCCTCTCGTTGTTTTTTTTAAAATTAATTTAACCCTTTCCCTCATACAACAATTCTGCAGCAGACGGCTTTGAATATATTTTGTCAAAAAAATGGAAAATCTCTTGAATTGAATGGATAACCTATGACTGAAAGTGAAAAACATTGTGGCAAAAGGAGAAATTGCTCGTTCTGAGCAATTTCTTCTTTTGTCACTATGTTTTTAAAAAGCCGTCTGCTGCAGAGGCGTCAGAAAGCGTCTATATGAGGAGAAAGGGTTAAGATGTGATAACTCTATTAGTATCCTTATAATAAACTAGGTTCAACGTGCAAGTTTCTGTAAAAATAAAATTCTACTCAAGCGGGTAATTGTATCCCCCAGAGAGAGTTAAATCGTTTATCTGATATGACAGGTTTAGTGTCGTATGATATGAAAACATCGGAGAAAAAGGAAACGTATGGTAAAAAGACCCGTTTCACACATTGTGCCGCTTTCTGGCGGCTCTCGGCAGCAGACGACTTTATTAAAAACATTGTCGCAAAAAAAAAGAAATTGCTGTAAAGCTTATAAACAGCCATTTCCCCCTTTTTGTCACAATGTTTTCAATTGTTTTCGTTTTTTTCTTTCATTTAAACAGTTTTCAAATATTGACTAAATAGTTTCAAAGTCGTCTGCTTATAAATGTATGGGGGTAAATACAGTGTTGAAAAGCATATAGTGGTTAAGAAAAAAGTGTTCGTTTTTAGCCGAGCCCCGGTACTTCAGAGGTTGTGAGTTCGAACCCAGCATTCTTTAGGACGTTTGACAAAAGTCACTGTGCGTCATTTGTCTTTTACCAATGAGCTAACCTAACCGTGTATGTGGAAAAGCAGTCAGTTGATTGGAAAGTCTGCTGTATGGAGCGGGTAAGCCAGAAAACACATGGGTAGGTGAACTGGCCGCCGTGATATGACTTTAACATGGTTGAAAACGGCGTTAAACCCCAATCAATCAATCAATCAATAATTTATTGAATTTTCGTCAATGTCGTCTGCTGCATTACGGCGTCTAAATCCATCTGCTTCAGGAAAAGGGTTAACCCTTTTCCTTATATAGGCGCTTTCTGCCGCCTCTGCAGCAGACGGTTTTTAAAAAAAAAAAAGTGGCAAAAGAAGAAATTTCTCCTTTTTCAACAATGTTTTCCACTTTTAGTCATAGGTTATCCATTCAGTTATAGAGATTTTCTATGTTTTGACAAAATATGTTCAAAGTCGTCTGCTGCAGAATTGTCGTATGAGGGAAAAGGGTTAACGCGTCTCACTTTAATCTGCATGCCGGTACATAGTAAGGCGATATGATATATCTCTCCAACATATTGTTTAAATTACTTCCATCGCCTGTTCTTCTAATTTCTCAATTCATTGCCATGGCGACTGTCTCTCTGTACGGTTTTTGGAGAAAAAGAAAATCAAATGATTGAAAAGATATTCTAAACATAAACACCCAGACACGAACATGATCAGCGCCCGGGTCCTGGAATCCGTATAATTATTTCACCGTAATGTACATGATATAGTTTTGTTTTTACCCTTTACTTACACACTGTTATGTTTCTCTGTACTTTTAAGTGATGGAAAACAATTCGTTAGCCCGACTTCATTGAAAATTTAATGCAAATAAAATCATTTCGTTAAATGAATACAAATTAAATCATTTCGTTAAATGAATACAAATTAAATAATTTCGTTAAATGAATAGAAATGAAATCATTTCGTTTAATTAATACAAATGAAATCGTTTCGTTCAATTAATACCATTGAAATCATTTCGTTAAATGAATACAAATGAAATCATTTCGTTCAATTAATACAAATAAAATAATAATTTCGTCCTTTTGTTTTAAAAATAGAAAATAAAATTGAGGTGTTTTGTGCAATGTTTTGTGCAATTGCAAAACATACACGAAGTCTTTGATGCTTTAATTTTATGTTTCTTTATATACATGTAGATGTTATGTGTATGTTTATGTTACGTTTCAGGATGTTGAGCAATGTCAGTCTTTGCCACTGAAGTTTGATCTCCTTCCCATCAGTTTTGTTCCGTTTACAGAATGCTTTCATAATTAACCACCTTGTTATTAGGCGTCGTTAATTACACATTCGCTGTATGTGGGGAGGGGTTGGTGGACAGGGTTAGAAAGCTCCTTATCAACATCAAATTATGCTAACTTCCGTCCAAACGCTTGTCGCAAATGAGTTAAACTCAAACACCAAATTCTTGTCGTGTTGATTTAGTATATAGATATCAAGTGAGCTGACGTTTGGCAAGCAGTGCGAGGCTTTCCGTCAACATCCGGGTGTTTATGAAGTAATTTTTCATCCTCATAATAGACCCGTCCTCGTTTGTTAGTGTCAGAAAGTGACAAGACTTGGAAATAACAAAAATATAACGTGTAATTAACCGCTCATGGTCTTACAAAACGGTTTTCCCATTAGAATCGAGACCCGTCCATCTACATACATACTAGACAGGGGCGTAGCTTTGGCAATAATCAATGTGTAGGCCGTCTCGTGAGAAAACCAACAGTGTGGACTCTGCGTAAAGTATCGACCCGGATCAGCCTAAGCATGCCATACAGGCGTACCCGGATATACACTTTTCGCCTTCTTCGGAGTTTCTGTTTCAGGAATCACTACTATATCTATTTCCCCCCCCCCCCCCCCCCTTTGACGGAATGTGTTGGACGGATCAGTTTGCGTGGACAGCGCAAGCTGATCTGGTCGATACATTACGCATATGTGAATCGCCGCA
Organism: Serripes groenlandicus; assembly: GCA_031761405.1. Taxonomy (NCBI): domain Eukaryota; kingdom Metazoa; phylum Mollusca; class Bivalvia; order Cardiida; family Cardiidae; genus Serripes; species Serripes groenlandicus. Next base: position 79,962,546 of record JASEVX010000005.1, read on the forward strand.
GCTGCATTTTGGGGGCATTTTTAGAAAAAATGTGTAGGCACATGCCTACAGTGCCTAAAGGGAGCTACGCCCCTGCTAGATGTATGATTTTCCGTTCTAAAAGAGAGAGAGAGAGAGAGAGAGAAAAACAAAGAGAAGTAGATACATACTGAATGGCATAAGAATAATATTAAGAATATAAACCATGCTTCCTTAGTTTATTCATCATTACATACTAGATATATTTCCAAAACGTAGAAACCTTTTTGAAGCATCTGCAGTATTTGACTTTTGTTAACATTATGGCAAAAGGAGAAGTTGCTTAAAGTGATCAATTTTTCTTTTTGCTACTATGTTTTCAACTCAACTCAACTTGAATAGTTATATTTCGATTTATGGAGTTTTTCCATATTTTTACACTTTTCCGTTGTGGGAAGGGTTAAAAAAAGATACATAATTATAATCCGAAATATGTGCAAAACCAACCTTAATTCATTTGCGATCAGTGAACATCAAGATCAGCCAGCGCATTTTGCACAGTCTGGTCTGATTCTGGATTGTTTACCAGTTCATCATAGAAGGTTTCAAGTTAAAATATTGTTTATTCTCTATAAATGCGGTACCATCATAAAATATGACGCAGGAAGAAATGCACATTATTGTACATTCAGTCTGATCTTTATCCACGCTAGTTGCAGAAATAATTACATGCTTTGGGGGTAAAGCTTTACATGCATTGTTTATATTATCAAAGAAAATATCTGAATCTTGAAATCTTAAATCTTGTAAAGAAGTAGCGATTTGCATGAATTAGCATGGTTGTACAAACGGTTATTTTCCACACGTGAAATAGCTACGGTAAGGTTGGTTTTTCTTGAGCACCGCTCATCCAATTATGATTGGTTGGTTTTCATTGACCATAGTATTAATAGTGTATGGTTTGTTTTTCCTAGAGCACCGCTCGTCCAGATCTGTAATAATTATGTTAGTTTGTTTTTCCCGGAGCACCGCTCATCCACATGTGTTATAAGTGCGTGTTGTTGGTTTTCCTGGAGAGAGAGAGTGGCGGGGTAGTCCAGTGGTTAACACACTGGACTGTCAATCCAGAGGTCTGGGGTTCAAATCCCGGTCCGGGTTCTGGAAATTTGAGGGATGCTTTTAAGCGTCCCCCACTCAACTAGAGGTTAAGTACTGGTCCTTTCCAGGAAAAATAACCTCGCGTGTATCGGTGCTATACACCGGGCACGTAAAAGAACCAAGGGGTCTTTTCGGTCTTGTATCTAACTTTGTCTGCTCGCCAAATAGTTCTGCACGGCGAGGGTAAATATAAACAAATAATAAATACATTTCCTGGAGCTCCGCTCATGGACATGAGAACGAGAACAGTATATTGTTTTTCATGGAACACCGCTCATCCAATTGTGTATTTAACACGTATGGTTGGTTTTCCTGGAGCACCGCTTTCCAGATATGTAATACTCATGCTAAGATTGTTTTCCTAGAGTACCGCTCTTCCATATGTGTATGTATTACGAATGGTTGGTTTTCCTAAAAATAACGCTCGACAAGATCGGTAATAATACATAAGGTTAAGCACCGCCCATATGCATGTGTATTTATTACGTTAGGGTGGTTTTCCTGGATCACCGCTCACCCACATGAGTAATTATAACGTCAAGTTGGTTTTCCTCTATAGAGTAACGCTCGACAAGATCGGTAATAATACTTAAGGTTAAGCACCGCCCATATGCATGTGTATTTATTACGTTAGGGTGGTTTTTCCTGGAACACCGCTCGTCAACAATGTGAGTATCTTAAAATAACGTAAGTTCGTTTTCCTGGAGCACCGCTCACCCACATGTGTATTTATAACGTTAGGTTGGTGTTCCTGAAAAACTGCTCAATCACATGTGTGATAATTACGTTAGGTAGGTTTTTCCTGGAGCACCGATAACCGAATGACAAATTTCTGTAATGGTGACGTCATTGTATTTTCGTAATGCAAAGGTTCAATAAATACCAAAAAGGAAAACGACATAAATGATAGAAAAGGATAGTGTGACTCGTCACAAATGTAGTTCCGTACATTATGGAATAACTTCATTAATATTTCATGGATTTAAAATCTTGGACATATCTTAAAGTTGAATAAATGCTTAAAAGGTGATGATTTTTAATTAATTTGCTTATGATATTAGGACTCGTAAATAACTTATAATCAAAGCACTGATAGTGCTGCAAGCATGGGGGCTAACTGCAGATCACGGGGAATGATTTCCCGATCACAAAAGTTAATAAATGTTTACCCAAAATAGGTAGCACCTATACTCATATTACGAAAATAACATATTAAGGGATCTTTTTCACGCTGGGAAAAACAATAAATAATCTATGAAACCGTCTAAAATTTCTTATTTCTCCGAATCAATCCAATGATTTACATGAGAAAATTACAGAAATTATACATTTTTCATTGCGAAATATTCGTTAATTAATTTAATACAATGGAAGAAATTGAAATGATGGGATAAACAGTTATTGAGATTAATGAACACTGTACCTTTTCAATCAACCAGTACTTTTCATGCCCAAACTAAATGGACCATTTTTGAAATATCATAGTACACTTTTGATTTAGACGAATAAACAAGGTTTTTTTCAAGAAACCTCAAGGTCGAAAAGTGTTTTTTTATACATGTTTTGAATGTTTCGAAGTATGATGCATATATTCAATTTGTTTGTGAAAAAAATTATAGCGTTGAAAATTGGAAACAATTATATAGTAATCTGTAAAAGACTAAACAGGCATTAATGATTTACATTAATATGATTGATTGTTTAGTGTTTTACCCCGCTTTCAACAATTGTTAAGTTATATCACGGCGATTCCTGTACTGGTTCATTTATGCTGATACCAGCCAGTCAGTCTTAATGCTAACCCAGCAAACCTGAGCGCCAAAGGAGGGCAGCCATTATTTATATTTTTAAAGTCTATTTTATGACTCACTTTCTCTTAACAAAAAAAGTATCTATTGTGTAACTATGTCTGTTCTATTCTTCCTTCAGACAATAAAGACATGCATATTATATGAGCCTGTCCACGCAAAATGTACAAGAGGACCTCTGAGAACTGTAGAGATCCAGACCAGCATTCGCAGTTTGATCTAGATCCAGAATTTTTGAAAATTACTAACAAATGGCTTTTTAAAGCTTGTGGCGAAGTGTGGATATTTAAAAAAAGATTGAACATACACACAGGCTGATCTCAACCTACACTATTCACAAATGCAAACCTGTATACTTCGCATGGACGGTCTCGTGTGAGCCGTTCCACGAGAAAACCAACAGTGTTGACTCTGCATAAAGTATGCCGCGCAGGCTAACACGGACAGACACTTTTCCCCTCCTGTAGATTTTCTGTTTCAGGACTCGTTACTCTATACATATATCCCCCATGAGACGGAATGTGTCGTCCCGGATCAGTCTGCGCGGATAGCGCAGGCTGATCTGGGTCGATATATTACGCAGAGTCCATCATGTTGGTTTTCTCATGGAACGGCTTATATGTCCTTAACTATTACCTATTTGGTGCATATGGTTCTGATTTTGGCGTGTATTTACTATGCAGGTGTAAACGTTTCACAAACTCATAGTAGTATTCTATGAACATTTCCCCGCGCACAACACATATGCAGAAGACAACTTTGAACACATCTACCCACAAATAAGAAAATATATTTAACTGAAAATCAATTATCATTATTGATTAGAGTTATAAACATGTTGGTAAAAGGCGAAATTGCTCAGTTCCAAAGTCGTCTGCTGCAGAAGCATTGGAAAGCAATGTTGGAAAGGGTTAACTGTTTTCCTAGCTTACAGCGTCAAAAAAGTTGTTTATTAGTTATGAAGGTGAGTTTAGGTCGCTTTCAACGGTAGTTCAGTTATAACAGGTCGTTTCCATGGTAACTGAACAGTACTACCGATTGTATTCATCTCGACACCGATGCACAAGTTGTAATGCATAATCCCACAACATTGAGCACTTAAGAGGTAGTCCATTAAATGTTTGTATGATTACTACACTTTGATAAGACCCGACGGGGGCTCGAACCCTGGTTTGCCACTCGGACTCTCGGACCACTACACCACGGAGATGGAATGTCAAACATACAGCTGTTGGAAATCAAGGTATTCTACTTGTTTGACGAATGTCGTTATCATTTTGATGAGTAAGTGTAATGAGTACAACCGGTTTCTGTACATATACTTATTTACATATGAGCGGTTCCACGGGAAAACCAACATTATGGACTCTACGTAAAGTATCAGGCTAACCCGGACAGACACTTTTTGCCTGCTGAGGATTTCCTGTTTCAGGAAACATTGCTCTATACCTCTATTCCCCTGAGACGGAATGTGTCGGCACGGATTAGCCTGCGCGGACGTCCATATTTTTTTTATTATTGTTGGTGGAACGTCTTATATTTAAGGCAGAATTAATAAATAATCAATTGTTTCTTTTGCCCCAATGTCCTCTGCTGCAGATGCGTCAAAATACGACTGCGTGTGAGAAAGGGTTAATGAACATTTTAACTGTATAAAATAAAACCTCGTCGGACAGGTCCACTGACGATAGCCATAAGTATATAAAGAATTCTGCGATTTCGTTTGTCAACAAGAAACATTCAGATACAAGAACAAAACGGACTTTTGCATTGTGCTTCTTTTACACATAAAACAAAACAAAAATAAACTGCGTAATTTACCGCGTTTCACAATTGGGGTGTTAATGTATTTAATTGCTCAAATCAGAAAACCAAACAATTGTTAAAAAATTGCCATTTTTTTTTAAATCGCTTTAGAAAGTAGACTACAAATACTATTCAATTCATTTGAAATTTTCAATTTCTTTATTTGCATACCATTTTACATGTTGTTGCAACATATACATAACCAGGGACACTATATTACAGTAATATAGTGTCCCTGACATAACAAACATTTGTAAAGCAATACATATAGTTTAGTTTCAATAAATGACACGTGATATATAATATTCGAGAAAAGTGTAATTAGTATTAATAAGTATTAATAAGTATTAAAAAGCACAAGTAGACTAAACTTAGACTACAAATACTAAAATGATAGTTTTTTTCAAGGTCAGCTTCTTTATCGGAAAATATTTTTTATATTTTTGTTTTCTTTTATCTCTTTTCATTCACCCATTTCAAACCCACATGTCTGTATATGTTGTATATGTATTTATGTTTGTCAATGACTATATGTTCTTTGTTTACGTTAAAATAAACTGTCTGTTCTGTTCTGTTAATATATGGCATAATCGATGCGTATCATCAAAACCCCAATAGTTAACCCACGCCAAATTAGTGCTCATACAAATTGCGAATGACGTCTTAATATTGACCACTTCTCAGTTAGAAGCAACAGTCAACAGGGGCATGTGTTGTGAGAAAATCAACATTGTGGACTCTGCGTAAAGTATCAACCCGAATCAGCCTAAGCATGCGCCACACAGGCCTATCCAGATATACACTTTTTGCCTCCTGTGGATTTTCTGTTTCAGGAATCACTACTCTATACATATATCCCCCCTAAGACGGAATGTGTCGGCCGGATCAATCTGCGCGGAAAGCGCAGGCTGATCTGGTCGATACATTACGCAGATGTGAATCGCCGCAGCTGCATTTTGGGGGCATTTTGAGAAAACATGTGTAGGCACATGCCTACAGTGCCTAAAGGGAGCTACGCCCCTGGTCGATTATACTTAGAATCCCAACACAGTGTACAAGTTTTCTCGACATCTTAAAATAACGGGACTATCACCAGAAATAATAATGATAATATCATATAGTAATTAATTCCTTGAATGATATGATAATTTCAAATAGATAACAGTATAAAGACGGATTTTAATCTACAAAATTCACAAACAGCGTTATCATAGTAATGTACTGTTAATATTGACCACTTCTCAGTTAGAAGCAACGGTCGATTATACTTAGAATCCCAACACAGTGTACAAGTCTTCTCGACATCTTAAAATAATAGAACAGAACAGAACAGAAATTATATTTTCAACTTAAGCATAAACAGCTCATGGTTGATATTCACAAATATACATAATTTCAAATAGATAATAGTATAAAAACGGATTTTTATCTACCAAATTCAGAAACAGCGTTATCATATTAATGTACTGTTAATGAATCCGTTTAATGATACCATTTTTTCTTTTTAACACGACAAATTGTAATAAACGAGGCTACTAATATATTGCTTGATAAAGAAAATGTCATCGAATAATGTGTTGCCGGCATTCCCGCGTTCTATGGCAATCAGACTGGAATGCTCGGGTCCCTAAATAACTACAAAAATTCTACTTCTCATCACAATGTTCGGGAGCGTCATGCATTACTCAGTTTAATTCCGTTGTTCATCATTCCCGGGCTATACTTCTAGCGTTTTTATCAGAGAATATGCGCATTTTTTCTGTCTACAGTTTCGCAGACGGTAAGGGACTCTGACACGTAAATTCACTCGCACAGACTTGTTCGAGTCGTGACTGTTCGCCCGAGTTGAGACGCAAAGTGTCCATTTTTTTCATGGCATGGTTTAGTCACACAATTCCTAACACATTGTTGATAGGGTAAGCAGGAAATATATTCGCAATTCTTGGTATGGGACCTATGAGCTCAGGAACATGCCAACTATTCTTACAAACATTCTTGCGGAAGAGTTTTTGGTATATATTTGTCGATATAAACGTTCCACATCACATAATGGCAAACTCCAGTAAGGTTAAATACGACGTTTTATCCCGTACACATCCTGTGTTTTTGTGTTTGATACAAATTGTCACAATTGATCTCCTAGATTTTATTTCAGATTAAGAATTATTGCAAAAGTGTGAATAAAGCTAAGGATTAGTGGGTGCGGAATACAAAGGTTACAGTTCATACAAAACAATACAATACAATACAGAACACAACAAAGTCAGGATTACCTTTATAAAAATCATCTCTGTCATAGTGGATATTAAATGGCGACCATTAATTTAATATAAATAATTATCATTAGATTATATAAGTTATACTGATGTTATATTTTATTATTATTTTGGAATGTGATAGTGCCTGTGATGCGAGGGATTCATTCGTATGTGACTGGAAGTACACACTTTTATAACCCGATCATTCGTAAACGGGCGGATTAACAAATACATGCTATGGGCGGTGCTCCAGGAAAAACAAACTTAGCGTAATTATTACGCTTGTGAAAAATAGACCATCCAGTGCATTTTATAGATCCAAATGGATTTGGCTTTTACATACGTTTTTTGAAACCCACTCTGACTGATTGGTGAACAATACAACTCCAGATCAATTTGCAATGATGCACTGACTGATCTGGATCTTCACTGCTCGCAAAATGCATAACTGGTTTTATTATCCCGCAGAGAGCAGTCTTATTATTGATGAGTAAGCCAGATAATATGAATTGATATTTACCAGCTGAAAGTCATATATATATATTATATTGAGCTGAAATGTAATCCCTTTTTAAATAGTACATGTCTGTCAAAAGGAATGCAAAATCCTCACTGATTGACCCGTTCCTTCATACAGATTTTTTACGACGCTTCTGCAGCACACGACTTTTAACGAACAATGTAACAAAAGCAGACATTGCTCATAATGAGTAATTTCTCATTTTTCCAACAATATTGTCAACTCTATTCAATAATTAAACTAATATTTATACAGAAATTCCACATTTTTGCCTACATGTACGCAAATTCGTCTGCTTCAGATTTGTTGTATGTGGGATAGCGTTTTTATAGCGTATTACCTTTTTATACTCTGAATATATTTTTTTAAACAGGTGAATTTGTTATCTATTGGTGAATTCTACCCTTAATTTAAACATTATTTATTTTTACATCGATTGCGAAACGAGCTTTCAGCTTATAAAATGCTGCCCTAAAAAAAAACAAAAAAAAATATGACTTCGAAATAATATAGGCTAATACAGCGTCTATAGTCATAAAACATAATTTAACATACATTTACATGACATGTCACCTTTCTAATAAACAATAAGCGAAGTGTTTAACCCTTTCCCTCATATAGACACTTTCTGACGCCTCTGCAGCAAACGGCTTTTTGAAAACATAGTGACAAAAGAAGAAATTGCTCAAAACGAGCAATTTCTCCTTTTGCCACAATGTTTTCCCCTTTTCGTCATAGGTTATCCATTCAATTATAGAGATTTTCCATTTTTTGTCAAAATATGTTCAAAGTCGTCTGCTGCATAATTGTAGTATGAGGGAAAGGGTTAAGGAAGTAAGATTGATGATATTCAAACAATAGAATATAAAAATATCAGTCAGGTTAACCGATTCATTTTTTCAATTTGTTTATGTTGTTACATCTTGTTTTGAAAGTTTATTTAATATATTTGGGCAAATCAAGCAAACATGTTGGACTCTCCTTGTGAACAGTAAAAATTTTGTTGTAGGCAAAAGGGAATGTAACTCATCTTTTATGTCATTTTCATTACAATTTAAGATAATAGATTAGTTATTACTTATAATTGTCAATTTAGACCAAGACCAGAGATTATACTTTACGGATGGACGCATAGTTGTCTTAGTGTTTGATATATATATATATATATCAGGGCTTTAGATAAGGGACGTTTTGCATGTTCTGAAATCCTTATTTGACCCTTAAACCCTATGTTGTAGGTACTCAAAAGAATCGTCTCAGTGAGACGATTCTTTTGAGTACCCACAACATAGAGTTTGTTTAAATAATAAGAGAGAAATTGTGGGAAAAAGAGCTGAATACCCCTCATTATCTGAACCTCTGTTATATATATAGAATCTATAAAATATATTCGGGCATATCTAGTGGGTTCACCCGGAATATTTAAAATGGACTTGTCGAGCTTTGTATTTGGAATAATTCATAGCAAATTTTAGGAATATCAATATAAAAATATTGAGTCGAGCAGCCCACAGTATATAACCTGCTCAGACGTCGCGGATGCTCTGGCTTGCCTGTGATCATAACGTTGGACAGACTTCACAAACTTGGTTACAGCAGTCAAAGCGTAAAAGAGATAGTGAAGTGCTTTGATTGGATCCCTTATAACGTTTAACCCTTTCCCTCATACAACAATTCAGCAGCAGACGACTTTAAACATATTTTGTCGAAAAAATAGAAAAATCTCTATAATTGAATGGATAACCTATGACTAAAAGTGGAAAACATTGTGTCAAAAGGAGAAATTGCTCGTTTTGAGCAATTTCTTCTTTTGTCACTATGTTTTCAAAAAGCCGTCTGCTGCAGATGCGTCAGAAAGCGTCTATATAAGGGAAAGGGTTAAATGACATTATGTTTTCTAAAAACCTTGTACCTGATATGGTATATGTTTTGAAAGTAGTCTGAGGCAGGGACGTAGTTAAGATGTATCTATGTCCCTGTCTGAGGGTAGAAAGAAAATACAACATCTTGAAATTTGGAAATAATGTGTTGATACAAAGTTTTCAAACTTCGTCTGCTTCAGATGCTTCAAAGGTAGTTGATATCACGATTGAAGCTTTTAACCCTTTTCCTCATACGACAATTCTGCAGCATACGACTTTAAACATGTTTTGTCAAAAAATGGAAAAATCTCTATAATTGAATGGATAACCTATGATTAAAAATGGAAAACATTGTGGCAAAAGTAGAAATTGCTCGTTTTGAGCAATTTCTTCTTTTGTCATCAGTTTTCAAAAAGCCGTCTGCTGCAAATGCGTCAGAAAGCGTTTATATGAGGGAAAGCGTTAATGTGGAAATAAAGGTTCCGTTGATAACAATAACTATTTTACGACATCATGTTTATATATATGCGTTATTTAAATCGTCGATATTCCTTGATGGTGCACACGGGCCGCCCCTTTCCTTTAATGGAATATTTGAACGGGGTTTTACGGGTTAGTACAAAGCGGAGTACGTTCTCCCAACGGATGTCTGTGGCGAATTATATCGAACCGGTTTTATTCGACAGACGTATTACCTTTGGCATTTATTACATGTGTTCTGTGATTGAATACACTGATTGGATTGGTAGGAAGGAAAATACTCACATCAACCCGGTTATTTTTATTCTTTCCTCATATTGTTTTATTTTGCGAAAAAAATCAAAATGGGGTCGAACATGTCTTTAAACAGTTTCCCACAAACAGACGCATCTGCAGCATACGACTCAACACATTGAGACAAAAGGAGATATTGCACATAACTGGCAATTTCCATTTCTTGGCACAATGTTTTCAACTGTATTCGGTAGTTGTTCTTTCATTTATAGACATTTTCCATATTATTGATTTAAGAATATTTTAAAAGTCGTCTGCTGCAGGTTTGTTGTATGTAGGAAAAGATTAAAAAACAGTGGTCGTATACTGAGTGTCTTGTAATGATGAGGGATGATTATTTTCTCACTTGTAAACGCATTTTAACGCATCTGCAGCAGACGACTTTTGATAACACTGTTTGCAAAAGGAAATAAATGCTCATGATTTATCTATTTACAACAATATCGAGGGCTTGGCGTGAAACGGTTGTAACTAAAATTGGTATTTTTTTTTACCAAGGTTAATCACCTCGCCATAAAGTCTTTACAAGCGATAAATAAATTTTCTTGGTAAACAATGGACATTTATGTGCCATTGCTGGTTCTGAGCAATGGCACCTAAAATTGCATTGTTTACAAAGGGGACAAAATTGTCCTTAAACCAGGGTTTTCAAAATAGGTTTTTAGTTAACAACCGTTTCACACCAAGCCCTCGATATGTTCGACTCTTTTCAATAGTTGTTCTTTCATTTTAACAGATTTTCCATCTATATATTTTTTTTAGATGATTTCAAAAATCGTCTTCTGCAAATATGTTTGGTTGAAAAGGGTAAATAATAATTTTTGGCACGGATGTAAGTAAGCTGGTTTCTATTACTATGTTGCACTAAAAATGTATGAAATGGGTAAGTGATTAAAGTAAGTCACTATACATATACCGAGACTATATAGCGTTATACAGAGGTCTAGATATGGAAGGGTATTCAGCTCTTGTTCCCACAATTGCTCTCTCATTATTAAAGCAAACCCTATGTTGTGGGTACTCAAAAGAATCGTCTCATTGAGACGATTCTTTTGGGTACACACAACATAGGGTAAGAGGGCCAAATAAGGGTTTTAGAACATGCAAACCGCCCCTTATCTAGAGCTTTGACTGCATTATAGCATTTTCTTTTCATTCCAAGGAGACCACCCTGTTGTTTTCATTTACTAAACTGTTTGCTTTAGTATTAGCTGTTATTTTTTCGTTTCTTAAAAATATGGGAGATTTTAGAAAGTTACACAACAAATACCATTGTACATTATAGGTTAAAATCCCGAAATATCGAATATTATATCGTTTAACTCGAATCATTTTCTGGGAACAGATCTGTCTTTTGAAAACAGTGTAGTAGCAGTTCCCTTGATATGGTTTTATCACTGACTTGCTTTTTCGTAACAAACACTTAAAAACGCTTGTGGGAAAGGGTTAAAGTGTGAGAAAGCAGTTGTTTCTCTCCATGTGAACGGATGGGACTTAAACCATGACTGTCGTATTGTATATCTATACGAGACTCGCCGCCGGAAAACCACACCCAATTGTATCACCCCCGTTCAGACTCGACGCCGAAAAACCACACCCAATTGTATCACCCCCGTTCAGACTCAGATGAACATAAAGCTTGTAATTGTACTTGTCTTAGTCTTCACTGTACGCTGGTGCACACTACACACTGTTTACGATGTAACCTTCAGCCCTTTCTGACATACTGAAAATCGGCTGGCAGGAGACTTTAAAAAACATCTAAAAGAAATACGGTCAATATCTTCAAATGATAGTATAATTATTAAATATAGTTGAAAAGATCGTGACAAAAAGAGAAACCTATCATCATTAACATTTTTTATTAAATTTCACATTTTGTTCAAACGTCGTCTTCTGCTGGGGCGTCAGAAAGCGTGTGTATGCGGTAAAGGGTTAAGCCAACACGAATAGAATTGTAAAGTAAAACACCCAGGGTATTCATGCTAGAAACAATTGTATTCTTGTCCACAGATAAAGTCAAATTTGAGATTATCTTCACCAGGCAAGCTTTGTACATTGTACACTTTGTATCTTTGGAATGCACAAACTGCAACAATCTGTGAGCATAAAAGACATTCAGCTTTCGAGAGAGGCAATAACAGTCGGAATGCATTAGCGGCAAGCACGAATAAACTGTTCGTGGGGGAAACAAACTTCGACGCACTTTCAGTGGTCGATTTTGGAAAACTCTACTTTTTTATTTAAAAAAGAAAAGAAAAGAAAAAAAGATGTTTCGCCTTTCATAATAAGCATTTCTTTTCTGTCTAAGATCATACTTTTATTTGAGCAGCTTTCCAACAACTTTTAAAAGATATTTTCAATTACGAAGGGCTTGGAAATAACTAGTTATCTTATGCGATAAAGCATATCACGAACACATATATTTTACAGTCCGAGACAGCTTGTTGAACATAAATGTACGCGTATGACATCTTTACCATCTTTAATGTCTTCATTTTTAAAATGTAACCGGAGAAATTACAACAGATGTTCGTTCTGTCGTTGTGAGCCTTTTTAATGTTAGGTTAGAATCATAAACGCTGATTTAGTGGCTCCATACATACGTTGTAGACATGATCAATTCTGCCGGTTTCAAAATTACTATATCATTCGGAGTTTGTTTCTTGGCGTATATCTTTTTTTTGGATTTGGATGTCGTGATTTGTTTCTTTATCCTTAGCCAAAGGTTTTCTTAGATGTGTGAACTGTTTTATTTTTGTAAGAAGTATTAAAATATAATATTTTTTCAATCCGTGAACATATTTTGTTCGTTTGTACTATTAGCTCATTTTCCTTTATATTTACACGTATATTGGGTTTATTGGTTCAACGTTTAAACATCTACATATACATCGAATTTCTGTCAGTGATCTCAAAGTAATCTTAGAACTTTTAAGAGCAAAATAAAATAACATTAAACAATTTTTTTCATTTTATTTCGAAATGCTTATATTTATTTAATACCCATTTCAACCCTTGCTAATAATGAGCAATTTATCATGATGTTTTCAACTCTATTAAATAATTATACTTATTTTTTGTATATTTTCCCTTTTTACCCCTTACCTTCATATAGACGTTTTTTGACGCCTCTTCAGCGGACAGCTTTTTAAAAACATGGTGACAAAAGAAGAAATTGCTCAAAACGAGCAATTCCTCCTTTGGTCACCATGTGTTTAACTCTATTCAATTATTGTACTTTCATTTAAAGGTAGTTTCCAATTTGTTGGGTGTATATTCTCAAAGTTGTCTGCTGCAGATGTGTTGTATGTGTGAAAGGGTTCATATTTAAATAGTACCACTTTTAAAATCTTTTACCTGATACGTAAGACTTCAAAAACCTTGGTAATGAGACGACTGGTTAAATGTTCAGGTAAATGGTTAAGCTGCGATTGCCTTATGACTCTGCGTAAAGTATCCACCCGGATCAGCCTAAGCATGCCGCGCAGGCTAACCCGGACAGACCCTTTTCGCCTTCTGTGGATTTTCTGTTTCAGGAATCATTACTCTATACCTCTATTCCCCTGAGACGTAATGTGTCGGCCCGGATTAGCCTGCGCGGACTGCGCAGGCTGATCTGGGTCGATACATTACGCAGATCCAATAGTGTTGGTTTTCTCGTGGAAAGGCTCATATATATATATATATATATATATAAATACATATGTCCGATGTTGTTATTGTAACATGTCCTGAATAAGGAACCTTATTAGCTTGAACAAACATTCTATTCTATTCTATTCTATTCGTTTTGACCCCCCCCCCCCCCCCACCCCACCCTCACCCCCACACCACCCCTTACTAAAAGTTAATACGCACTCAGTTATAAGTTTATTATTTTACAGACATAAACGTGATGTACAGTGTTTCGGTATCCCAACCTTGTCTGCGAGTCGCTTTGATATGACCTTCGTCGTAAATCACGATGCGTTTATTGTCCAATATATCATCCGTGGGTACAGCGAGTAAATGATGTTTTAAAAACAAATGTTATTCCTGCGAATTACTGTTAAAATTGAGGGAATTCTTATCTGACGAACACAATGATTATCCGATCCGGCCTGTTGTTTTACTTATTAACGTTATTTATGTTTGATAAAACAATACAACAAAATAAACCATGTTAGGTTGAGTAAGTCCAGTTGCTAACTTTTTTCTAATATTTTAAATATTTTAAAATAATCGACATCTTGTCGAAATTCCATTTATGTAACAATATAAACACATTCATAATGTTAGAACTTTATAGCATCAGTTAGACAACATATTGTTAACATCAAGTGGAAATAAACAATCTCTTCATAATAAAATTTAAAAATGTTTACTAAAATTTTTTTTTTCTTTCTCTGTGTAATTTTTTGGTTAATCTTGTAGGTAAAAAGCACAATTTATTTACATGTTTTATAGAACTGATTCTATTCAACGAATGATGACCTATCTAATTAATTACTGATAGATTTTCGATTCTTAGGACTTCTCGGAATAGTGTCAACATCTTATTTAACAGTTATATCAGTTTGAGATTGATTATGCATGGACAAGAACTTATATAAGGTTTGATTAGCTTGTATTCGAGTCCTTGCTGAATAATTGAATGTATAAATAACTTGTAAATGACTATATTACGAACACAAACAAATGTGAATTGATTGTTATTATGATTGATGTTCATGAACTCTTGTTAAATTATTGCAAATACTTTTGAAACATCCATTTCTCCGTTTGTACTTTTTATAATTTCTTTATTTGCTATAAACATACTGTTTGTTGTTTTATGCAATAAAAAATATATTGAATTGAATTGATTTCTAAACCTCCAAATGAGTTTTATGCAAATGTCTTACGGTTGGTTTACGTAGAATGCGAGTTTAATGTAGATTTTCGTGTACGACGTGGTACAATCAATATGTACTGGTATACACCATGGACACTCGGTGATGTGTACGAATAGCCTCCATGATCTTGGATGTTCGTGTACGACGTGGTACAATCTACACCATGCACACTCGTTGGTATGTACGAATACTCTCTTCGTGTACGACGTGACACAATAAATATTTACTGGTATACACGATGGACACTTGGTGGTTTGTACGAATACCCTCCATGATCTTAGATTTTCGTGTACGACGTGGTACAATCAATATTTGCTGGTATACACCACGGGCACTCGGTGATATGTACGAATACCCTCTGTGATCTTAGACTTTCCGCCGTTATAAAACTTTCAAATAAAATACTCTTTTAAAAATGATTAAAAACAATTATTAAATTAAGAAAAAGTCCCCCATACCCTATGATTTGAATCAACGGATTTGTTGGGTAGATCGGTTACAAAACAATCTGTCTCCCAAATTCCCAACTACAATGATAGCGTATGACCGGAACCTTGCTCGTTCGTAATGAGAGCGATGTTTCCTTATTGAACAGCATTGCAGTTGAGAAGCCGGGACACAGGTTTCCGTTGGTTTAAAACATGGGGAGTGATTGACAATTTCTTTATTTATATGTTTACATATGACATTTATTATTGGATTTTGAATTTATATAAAACAATAATTGTTTGAAAGTTGAATAAAGGTGTTTAGTCGGAGATCAAGGCGGATCGTCGTCCATACAATCGAGTGCCTTAGGTACACACCGCAAACTGCATCACTCGGCGCATGCAAATATCGTCATTCGAGTTCCTCCATCCTGTTCCTTTTCGGTAGGTCTACCACACGGTAGAAGGTACAAAGGCTATACGTCAAGGAATCGTGTCTAATTATCATTAGGTTTGAAAACCCCGATCGGCATATCAGCAAATGTACACCGGTGATAAATTGGCCCATTTGTTTTCCCCTGGGAACTCATTTTTCACGCTGCCTGTTACGGAGACATGTATTTCATTCAGTCGCTTCAAGCCGAAAGGTGCCATGATGTATAATGGTGGGTACATCGAACGTAAACGCAGATCTGTTGTGAACATTGGTGTCTTTGAAGAGCCAGTGATTTCTCGAATATAATGTAGACTCCGTTTAGTCGTATAGGAGTGCAAATAACCTTATCACACATAAAACCAATTTGCAACGGAAGACTTGGAAATCATCTGCTGCAAAAATATGGAAAATCTGTAATTATAAGTGAAAGCTAAATTGTCTAATAGAGTTAAAACGGTTGTGACCAAAGGAGAAATTTCTCATCTTGAGCAAGTTCTCCTTGTGCCACTATGTTTTCAAAAGATGTCTGCTGCAGATGCGACAAACTGATGCATCAGCAGAGGCATCGGGTCATGGTTGAAATTAGGAGTCGAGTTTCTTTCATGGCTACGATTGCTGTTGGTATGGCGAAGCGACGGACGCGTGTCATGGAGCTCGTTGTTGTGCCGATTATTTCACTGTGAAGCGTGTTAGTGTTCACACATTAGTGGCTTTCTAATTACAGTGAAGTCGATACAGTCCCTCGATTAACCGTTTTACTCGAATATGCCGGTTAAATCGAAAGCATGTATTTATTCAACTCTTGTACTTCAAGAAAGTATTGCTATATTTGACTATACTTGACTGACTATATTCTCTCGATTAACCGTTTTACTCGAATATGCCGGTTAAATCGAATGCATGTATTTATTCAACTCTTGTACTTCAAGAAAGTATTGCTATATTTGACTATACTTGACTGACTATATTCCCTCGATTAACCGTTTACTCGAATATGCCGGTTAAATCGAATGCATGTATTTATTCAACTCTTGTACTTCAAGAAAGTATTTCTATATTTTACTATACTTGTTTTACATAATTTCTTTCGGTTAATTTGATTCTGTTATTTTGTTCGAAAACTTAACTCTTTTAATTGTATTCATGTTCTTTTATCAATTGTAAAAAAATATATATCTTTTTACGATTTACTCGACATTGTCGATCCCGATCAACCAACTAGTTTTCAATAAGATATTTTTATTCGAACATTCGTTAGTTTAGTTACACCCTTTCCCTCATATAGACGCTTTCTGACGCCTCTGCAGCAGACTGCTTTTTGAAAACATAGTGACAAAAGAAGAAATTGCTCAAAACGAGCAATTTCTCCTTTTGTCACAATGTTTTCCACTTTTAGTCATAGGTTATCCATTCAATTATAGAGATTTTCAATATTTGACAAAATATGTTCAAAGTCGTCTGCTGCAGAATTGTCGTATGGGGGAAAGGGTTAAACCCAACTGCAATCGCGTGTTGATGCATATACAGCAGACGACATTTGAAAACATTGTGGCCAAAGGAGGAATCGCTCATAATTAGCAATTCCTACTTTCAATGCTGATATTTTAATATGTTTAACTTTAGAGACTGACTCGCAGCGGCCTACAAGTTTGACACCGACCTCACGGGAATAGAACAAGGGTCGTGTTCATGGTCATAGTCTATTATGAGCGATGCTCTGTGGAAATCAACCGTTATGCGTTTGCGACAAGCGTAGATCCTGATCAGCCAGCGCATCCGAACAGTCTGATCTGGCCCTTCAATGTTCGTCATTGAGTCACAGTCTGATCTGGCCCTTCAATGTTCGTCATTGAATCACAGTCTGATCTGGCCCTTCAATGTTCGTCATTGAATCACAGTCTGATCTGGCCTTTCAATGTTCGTCATTGAGTCACAGTCTGATCTGGCCCTTCAATGTTCGTCATTGAGTCACAGTCTGATCTGGCCCTTCAATGTTTCGTCATTGAATCACAGTCTGATCTGGCCCTTCAATGTTCGTCATTGAATCACAGTCTGATCTGGCCTTTCAATGTTCGTCATTGAGTCACAGTCTGATCTGGCCCTTCAATGTTCGTCATTGAATCACAGTCTGATCTGGCCCTTCAATGTTCGTCATTGAGCCACAGTCTGATCTGGCCCTTCAATGTTCGTCATTGAGTCACAGTCTGATCTGGCCCTTCAATGTTCGTCATTGAGTCACA
The DNA here is from genome assembly GCA_031761405.1 of Serripes groenlandicus. Lineage (NCBI taxonomy): Eukaryota > Metazoa > Mollusca > Bivalvia > Cardiida > Cardiidae > Serripes > Serripes groenlandicus. The sequence continues at coordinate 79,980,671 of JASEVX010000005.1, forward strand.
GTCTGATCTGGCCCTTCAATGTTCGTCATTGAGTCACAGTCTGATCTGGCCCTCCAATGTTCGTCATTAAGTCACAGTCTGATCTGGCCCTTCAATGTTCGTCATTGAGTCACAGTCTGATCTGGCCCTTCAATGTTCGTCATTGAGTCACAGAATGTTTTGAATAAAACTTTTGGCAACGATTAGCCATTTGAAAGAGATTTAATGATTCTAATTTGCATGTGTTATACCTAGGCTAAGGTTGGTATTCCTGTAGTACAGTTCTTATATACGTTGATACCGATAGCATTGCGACCATTGTAGACGCAGATCCGCTAACGATATTAAGCCACAGAATGTTTTGAATAAAACGTTTTGCAACGATTATCCAATTAAAAGAAATTTAATGAATTTGCATTTTGATTCGTATATGCAGGTGTAACACTTAGGTCAAGGTTGGTATTCATGTAGTACAGTTTCTTATGTTGATTTGGTACAGTACAGTTCCTAGCCTATTACAGGCTCCAAAACTATAAAAATTAAATCTGTACTCAGAATTTGTGCTCATGTATCTGATTGGTCAGAAGCGAATTCATTCTCCAAATTGACCATTTAGAAGCCTTATTTGGAGCACGGAGTTCATTTCTGAGCACTGAGAATGTTTTCTTCGCATTGATGCGATCAAGTGACGCACACAGTTAATGGTAATGTTACGCCACTCCTGGATAATCGCATTGGTTAGTTGTTGTAGGTTTCCGGGCTGTCTCGGACGCTGGCGGATGCGAATAAGATGTTTAGCTGTGGTGAATGCTGCTGGTGGTCACACCCGCTACTGACTTATCCTGCGAACTTTAAAATGCACCCTTCAATCAATTAATGCATTTTATTGTAATCTACTGTGGTATTTTGTTAAGTTTTTGTTTTTCATTCTGTTACAGGATAGCTATGTGATACTCTTGTTAAATTGCAGTGTATTTGGTATAATATTGAATGAAATATTGATACTT